>CM059218.1:14201126-14209236 GCA_030347435.1 Clarias fuscus
GTCGTTATTCAACATTTGTGCCAAGAATGCATGAAAATGTTGGAAATGTTAATTCCTTTCACCTTCATGCGTCTCATGATGAGATACAGCGTTTGCCGTGGTCTAAGCGCTTCCGAGCTCAGGAAAGCGGTTTTCTCACACTTCTAATTCATGGTCATGTAAAACACACAAAACGAATTAATATGCACTTTTTATGCTCAAAATGTGAAATAGACTAATAAAAAAGTCGTTATTCAACATTTGTGCAAGAATGCATGAAAGTCTGGAAAATGATCATTCCTTTCACTTTCATGCGTCCCATGATGAGATACAGCGTTTGCCGTGTTCTAAGCGCTGTCCGAGCTCAGGAAAGCGGTTTTCTCACACTTCTAATTCATGGTCATGTAAAACACACAAAACGAATTAATATGCACTTCTTATGCTCAAAATGTGAAACAGACTAACAAAAAAGTCGTTATTCAACATTTATGCCAACAATGCATGAAAATGGTGGAAATGTTTATTCCTTTCACCTTCATGCGTCTCATGATGAGATACAGCGTTTGCCGTGTTCTAAGCGCTGTCCGAGCTCAGGAAAGCGGTTTTCTCACACTTCTAATTCATGGTCCGGTGAAACACACAAAATGAATTAATATGCACTTTGTAAGCTCAAAATGTGAAAAAGACTCAAAGAAAGGTAGTTATTCAACATTTGTGCAAGAATGCATGAAAGTCTGGAAAATGATCATTCCTTTCACTTTCATGCGTCCCATGATGAGATACAGCGTTTGCCGTGTTCTAAGCGCTGTCCGAGCTCAGGAAAGCGGTTTTCTCACACTTCTAATTCATGGTCATGTAAAACACACAAAACGAATTAATATGCACTTCTTATGCTCAAAATGTGAAACAGACTAACAAAAAAGTCGTTATTCAACATTTGTGCCAAGAATGCATGAAAATGTTGGAAATGTTAATTCCTTTCACCTTCATGCGTCTCATGATGAGATACAGCGTTTGCCGTGTTCTAAGCGCTGTCCGAGCTCAGGAAAGCGGTTTTCTCACACTTCTAATTCATGGTCATGTAAAACACACAAAACGAATTAATATGCACTTCTTATGCTCAAAATGTGAAATAGGCTAATAAGAAAGTCGTTATTCAACATTTGTGCCAAGAATTCATGAAAATGTTGGAAATGTTAATTCCTTTCACCTTCATGCGTCTCATGATGAGATACAGCGTTTGCCGTGTTCTAAGCGCTGTCCGAGCTCAGGAAAGCGGTTTTCTCACACTTCTAATTCATGGTCATGTAAAACACACAAAACGAATTAATATGCACTTTTTATGCTCAAAATGTGAAATAGACTAATAAAAAAGTCGTTATTCAACATTTGTGCAAGAATGCATGAAAGTCTGGAAAATGATCATTCCTTTCACTTTCATGCGTCCCATGATGAGATACAGCGTTTGCCGTGTTCTAAGCGCTGTCCGAGCTCAGGAAAGCGGTTTTCTCACACTTCTAATTCATGGTCATGTAAAACACACAAAACGAATTAATATGCACTTCTTATGCTCAAAATGTGAAACAGACTAACAAAAAAGTCGTTATTCAACATTTATGCCAACAATGCATGAAAATGTTGGAAATGTTTATTCCTTTCACCTTCATGCGTCTCATGATGAGATACAGCGTTTGCCGTGTTCTAAGCGCTGTCCGAGCTCAGGAAAGCGGTTTTCTCACACTTCTAATTCATGGTCCGGTGAAACACACAAAATGAATTAATATGCACTTTGTAAGCTCAAAATGTGAAAAAGACTCAAAGAAAGGTAGTTATTCAACATTTGTGCAAGAATGCATGAAAGTCTGGAAAATGATCATTCCTTTCACTTTCATGCGTCTCATGATGAGATACAGCGTTTGCCGTGTTCTAAGCGCTGTCCGAGCTCAGGAAAGCGGTTTTCTCACACTTCTAATTCATGGTCATGTAAAACACACAAAACGAATTAATATGCACTTCTTATGCTCAAAATGTGAAATAGGACTAATACGAAAGTCGTTATTCAACATTTATGCCAAGAATGCATGAAAATGTTGGAAATGTTAATTCCTTTCACCTTCATGCGTCTCATGATGAGATACAGCGTTTGCCGTGTTCTAAGCGCTGTCCGAGCTCAGGAAAGCGGTTTTCTCACACTTCTAATTCATGGTCATGTAAAACACACAAAACGAATTAATATGCACTTCTTATGCTCAAAATGTGAAATAGGCTAATAAGAAAGTCGTTATTCAACATTTGTGCCAAGAATTCATGAAAATGTTGGAAATGTTAATTCCTTTCACCTTCATGCGTCTCATGATGAGATACAGCGTTTGCCGTGTTCTAAGCGCTGTCCGAGCTCAGGAAAGCGGTTTTCTCACACTTCTAATTCATGGTCATGTAAAACACACAAAACGAATTAATATGCACTTTTTATGCTCAAAATGTGAAATAGACTAATAAAAAAGTCGTTATTCAACATTTGTGCAAGAATGCATGAAAGTCTGGAAAATGATCATTCCTTTCACTTTCATGCGTCCCATGATGAGATACAGCGTTTGCCGTGTTCTAAGCGCTGTCCGAGCTCAGGAAAGCGGTTTTCTCACACTTCTAATTCATGGTCATGTAAAACATACAAAACGAATTAATATGCACTTCTTATGCTCAAAATGTGAAACAGACTAACAAAAAAGTCGTTATTCAACATTTATGCCAACAATGCATGAAAATGTTGGAAATGTTTATTCCTTTCACCTTCATGCGTCTCATGATGAGATACAGCGTTTGCCGTGTTCTAAGCGCTGTCCGAGCTCAGGAAAGCGGTTTTCTCACACTTCTAATTCATGGTCATGTAAAACACACAAAACGAATTAATATGCATTTTTTATGCTCAAAATGTGAAATAGACTAATAAAAAAGTCGTTATTCAACATTTGTGCGAGAATGTGTTGGAAATGATAATTCCTTTTACTTTCATGCGTCTCATGATGAGATACAGCGTTTGCCGTGTTCTAAGCACTGTCCGAGCTCAGGAAAGCGGTTTTCTCACACTTCTAATTCATGGTCATGTAAAACACACAAAACGAATTAATATGCACTTCTTATGCTCAAAATGTGAAACAGACTAACAAAAAAGTCGTTATTCAACATTTATGCCAACAATGCATGAAAATGTTGGAAATGTTTATTCCTTTCACCTTCATGCGTCTCATGATGAGATACAGCGTTTGCCGTGTTCTAAGCGCTGTCCGAGCTCAGGAAAGCGGTTTTCTCACACTTCTAATTCATGGTCCGGTGAAACACACAAAATGAATTAATATCCACTTTGTAAGCTCAAAATGTGAAAAAGACTCAAAGAAAGGTACTTATTCAACATTTGTGCAAGAATGCATGAAAGTCTGGAAAATGATCATTCCTTTCACTTTCATGCGTCCCATGATGAGATACAGCGTTTGCCGTGTTCTAAGCGCTGTCCGAGCTCAGGAAAGCGGTTTTCTCACACTTCTAATTCATGGTCATGTAAAACACACAAAACGAATTAATATGCACTTTTTATGCTCAAAATGTGAAATAGACTAATAAAAAAGTCGTTATTCAACATTTGTGCAAGAATGCAAGAAAGTGTTGGAAATGATAATTCCTTTTACTTTCATGCGTCTCATGATGAGATACAGCGTTTGCCGTGTTCTAAGCGCTGTCCGAGCTCAGGAAAGCGGTTTTCTCACACTTCTAATTCATGGTCATGTAAAACACACAAAACGAATTAATATGCACTTTTTATGCTCAAAATGTGAAATAGACTAATAAGAAAGTCGTTATTCAACATTTGTGCCAAGAATTCATGAAAATGTTGGAAATGTTAATTCCTTTCACCTTCATGCGTCTCATGATGAGATACAGCGTTTGCCGTGTTCTAAGCGCTGTCCGAGCTCAGGAAAGCGGTTTTCTCACACTTCTAATTCATGGTCATGTAAAACACACAAAACGAATTAATATGCACTTTTTATGCTCAAAATGTGAAATAGACTAATAAAAAAGTCGTTATTCAACATTTGTGCAAGAATGCATGAAAGTTGGAAATGTTAATTCCTTTCACCTTCATGCGTCTCATGATGAGATACAGCGTTTGCCGTGTTCTAAGCGCTGTCCGAGCTCAGGAAAGCGGTTTTCTCACACTTCTAATTCATGGTCATGTAAAACACACAAAACGAATTAATATGCACTTTTTATGCTCAAAATGTGAAAAAGACTAAAAAAAAGTCGTTATTCAACATTTGTGCAAGAATGCATGAAAGTCTGGAAAATGATCATTCCTTTCACCTTCATGCGTCTCATGATGAGATACAGCGTTTGCCGTGTTCTAAGCGCTGTCCGAGCTCAGGAAAGCGGTTTTCTCACACTTCTAATTCATGGTCATGTAAAACACACAAAACGAATTAATATGCACTTCTTATGCTCAAAATGTGAAATAGGCTAATAAGAAAGTCGTTATTCAACATTTGTGCCAAGAATGCATGAAAATGTTGGAAATGTTAATTCCTTTCACCTTCATGCGTCTCATGATGAGATACAGCGTTTGCCGTGTTCTAAGCGCTGTCCGAGCTCAGGAAAGCGGTTTTCTCACACTTCTAATTCATGGTCATGTAAAACACACAAAACGAATTAATATGCACTTTTTATGCTCAAAATGTGAAATAGACTAATAAAAAAGTCGTTATTCAACATTTGTGCAAGAATGCAAGAAAGTGTTGGAAATGATAATTCCTTTTACTTTCATGCGTCTCATGATGAGATACAGCGTTTGCCGTGGTCTAAGCGCTGTCCGAGCTCAGGAAAGCGGTTTTCTCACACTTCTAATTCATGGTCATGTAAAACACACAAAACGAATTAATATGCACTTCTTATGCTCAAAATGTAAAACAGACTAACAAAAAAGTAGTTATTCAACATTTATGCCAACAATGCATGAACGTGTTGGAAATGATCATTCCTTTCACTTTTAACCGTCTAATGAGGAGAAAAAGCGTCTGCCGTGTTCTTAGCCATGTACGAGTTCCGGAAAGAGGTTTTCTCACAGAACTAATGCATGGTCATGCAAAACACTTAAAACGAATTATTATGCACATTTTGGGCTCAAAACATGACTTTTTCAAAGACAAAGAAATTGTCACTCAATTTGATAATGCATAATGCATGAAAGTGTTGGAAATGATAATTTCTTTCAGTTTTATGCTGCTTATACTGAGATTGATGTGTTTTTAGCGCTTGCCGTACCCAGGATAGTGGTTGTCTCTCTCAACTAATTGATGGTCATGTAAAACATGTCAAAAAAGTTTATTTTCAGTTTTCACACTTGAGTACGTGAAAAACGTGAAAAAGAATAACAAAAAAGTTGTTATTGAACATTTATGCCAGAATTGATTAGTTTTGGAAAGTTTTTCTTTGACTTTTCTAATATTCACAAATCTTATTTTAACTTTATGTGAAAGCTGATTCACACCCTTATGTTTTTTACATACAGTTAAAAAGGAAGCAACCTTAAAAAGAATGACGAAGTTGCTAAATTAATAGATGTTAACACATACAGATGTCATACACAACATGATATTCAGAGAAATGCTTTGACAACGTGCATGACCCAAGCACAAAAAATAAAAAAAAGAGTATTTCAACAAAGAATATGACTGTTCTAATAAATTAATAGAGTATGAATATGAAAACGTGCAACTAAATATGACATAAGAAAATAAGAAAAAAAATATAAATACAGAAAACAGCTTGTTGTTTATATTTTATAGAATAAAACAATGTGGATACATTCAGTAAGCATTGAGCAGGGACAGAGGAGCGGCAGCAAATATATGGGCAAATGTTGGTGTATAGGTAGCCTTCCCCCAATGCAGGTCGGAGGCTTGAGGATTTCTGATGGCGGGTCAGCCTAGGAATGACGCGGTGTGAGGTAATGTTTCTGTAGTGGAAAGACATAGCTGACTGGATACCAGCATCACAGCAATGGGCGTGCCACAATGTCTAGGTGTAGGTGAACACAAAGGATGGGGCTTTAGCTTGTTGTTCACGTTATGTGTTCAAAAGCCAGGCTAACTGAGCCAAGTTCAAGTAGGGTTTTATTTTCATTTCAACCATATACCATATACCACAGTGACACGAAACCTCTAGGAGCAAGGTCCTGCATACAACATAAATTAACATCATGAATGAACAAAAACTAACTAGCTAAATAAGCAGCATAATTAGCTGCCTAGCTGTGACAAGAAAGATTGACATGTTTAACAGAAAACTAAGTTCTATAGAAAAAAAAGAGACAGTATAAAGTGCTCATGCAAATGTGCAAACAAGAGTAACAAAATCACAATGTGACAACATGACACATTTCATTACTTTGTGCTGATGCCGTAATGAGTTGAGGACTCATTCCTCATCAGGAGACATTTTTATGAAGTAGCAGCAAAGATCAAATGGATATTGTGCAAAAGTGCAATTCCAGGTTGGTGTGAGCCATTTATGTGTGTCATGTTGATCAGTGTGCATAATCAGTTATTTCAGTTTATCTGTTCAGTCATTATGGACAATTTGCTAGATGGGTGATGATCAGTTTTGTTGCGCATGCGCATGTTTATCCATTCTGTCTCAATGTTCGCAGTTATCTGAGTGATTGTGTGTGTGGGTGTGTGTGTTTGTGCTTGTTTATCAGTCAAGTCCCTCTTTTGTTGAGGAGATGGATGTCATGTGAAAAGACGCTGATGGCACAGTCTGGATGTGAGTGACCGAATGCTTTGCTATCTTTTTCCAGATGGCAGGAGGGTGAAGAGTGAGTGTGATCTGTATGTCCAATCAGCCACAAGAGACAGGTTGTTGTGCCTACACCAGACCGTTAACCTCTGCAATTCGAGGAATGGAATGGCGCCGTCACTGTCACAGGCGGGTGACGATGAGTTACCTTTGGTGATGTCCTTTTGATGGTGATGGCTTGTATGCCCTGCCACATGACTGGATAAGCATTCTCTGGTCTTCGCCTCTCTATGGCCTGGGAAAGTTTGGCCCATGCTCTTCTGATGGTGAAGTCTCGGGTCTTCACAAGTGCATGTGTAAATCCAGTAAAGTTTCTGGTTGGTCATGAGATGATGTTCTTCATCGGCGCACTGGTTGAAATAGCTGGTCGCTTATGAAGTGTACTCCTCCAAGTCAGTGAAGTCGCCGTAAGTTGCAGCCATCCTAAAAGTCTTCTCCAAACAACAGTGCAGGGTTCTATTGGCCAGGTTGTAAACTGCTTCAGAACCAGGTGTCCCTGAACTGTAAACACTGGTCGGTTGATCAAGAACACAAACCTGTAACTAGGTATTTCACATCTTAGGCAGACATGATAGGTGTCTGTCACAGATTTACCATGCTTGTCTATAGTAGGTAATTCCTGGAACTCCGAATCCGGCCAGGTCAACCACAAAGAAAGAAAAGCACACAGACAAGGCTGAAGGGCATGATCAATCTGCCCATTGTAGGCCCCAATTTGGCCACGGTCTACCCATGTTCTCAGAGCAAGAGCCCAAGGCCCCAAGCCTCACCCAGGACAATGAGTCTGAAAGTTCCCCAAAGTACTTCCGGCTGAAGGTGGATGCCAAGAAGAACATCGGGCCATATAAGATACAACTAGCATTCATTTTGGTTGATTACCACCGGTCATTCTCTGGTCGATGAAGATAAACCCCACCTCAAGCTTGCTCAAGCCAGTCCAGTGCAAACCTCTGCATTGAACACTCATGGGGATGGCGCATACCATACAACGGGCAGGAAGTCCATCAAGAAGTTCTCTCAGAAGATGAAAACCTAGACGTTTGCCCTTGTTGCAGCCTATTAAAATAAAAAGAAGAAATATATTTGAAAGCAATGATGAGCAGGCCCAAGCATCTGTGCCATAGGTACCCGTCCGCACAACCTGAGTGACTTTTGAGCATGCTGAGAACCCTAAAACCCACTGGACAATGATGTCACTAAATATGGCTTAAGTTTAATTCATCGTCGAAGTTGGACGTCTCTTTCTATTTGTAATGAAACATAGAAAGAGATGTCCAACTTCGAC